>OY728126.1:395821098-395823598 GCA_963277665.1 Viscum album
CCACAAGAACCTCGAGAAGGCAGTAAGGGTATTTGGCATCCATAAAAATAAACATGAGGATGGCCGAAGCCACCACAGCCTTACTGGGCACCAAAGGAACAACTCAAAGCATCTCCTCCTCTTTCTCTTTCAGTCGCCTTGAGTGTGGGATACCCCGAGACCAGGTTTTTTTATATAAGAACACATATCCGATCGTTAGTCACCAACGGCTATAGTTATATCCGTTGGAACCCCCATGATTCATTACCTTTTAATGTTTTAATAACAACGACAATAATAATGATAATACAACTAATTCATTGTTGGTTTTCCCAAAATGTGAATCATATGAGAATGCTATTTTTTATATATAATGCAAAATAGTGGGAATTAATATTATTATTTTCCACTAATTATTATACACGTTTTTAACTTCAACAAGTAAATATTTATTTTATGAATGATTATATTGAATCTGGTAGGGATTAATTTTTTTTACTCTATAAAAATATGAGTGCAAACTCTTGGGTTATATATATATATATTTATTTATTTATTTATTTATTTATTTATGCTACGTCAAACTTCAAGTTAAATGTATTATACTTACCCCTAAATTTAAAACAAGTAATAATAATAATGAAAATGTTTATTTGACCTTTTTATAATTAACAGTTTTTAAATGATGTCAAATTATGATTTCATTTACGAAATTTGTTTCATAATGTTAATATTTACATCAATGCACTCTTAATTGTGAATTTGAAAATAATTGTTAATATTGTTATGTTAGATGTCTAATTGTATTAATAACATTAATATAAATCTTTAATTATAGAAAGTAAGATAATTAGTATATATATAAGTCAATAAAGGAAAATAAATATATGTTACAGATAGGGGTGAATTTATTAATGTACATGTGTATTAAATGACCATTGACTTAGCATAAAATAATAAAAGTTGATTAAATAATGTAAGATATTAATAATAGCGTTTTTTATAAGAGTATTAAAGAATTAAAAAGGGATTGAAGATAAAACAACAACAACAAAAAACGAAGTGAGGCCCGCGTGTTTTTTTAAACACTGCTTCCCTCTTGAACCGTCGGATCCAGCTCGGCTCCATCGTAGCCGTCTGTGGATTTTATTGCCCCACCGCGTCAGGGCCATCCGATCAGATCTCGTGTAATCCTGGTCGCGTCTTTTCTTTTTTTTCGGATCTCTATTCCCCGCGTGTCTTCTTATTCCTCGCGCACCGAACCAGTGGCTAGGGCGGCGTTTTTCTTCTCTTAGGCCGACGAGTGGACCCGGCTGCCCCTTGCTTTCCACGGGTTGGCACCGCCCTGACTTTCAGATGCTCCATCGACATCACTGTGCAAGGGAGAACTCCCTATTCTTAAGCCATGGTTTGCACCGAAGAGAGGGATTTTTTGCACCTTGTTTCCTTGGACCTTCGGCCACCTCATCGTCATCTCCTGCTTCTACCTCTCCTCCTCTCCAAGAAAAGGTAAGGGAAACTCCTTGGTCTCGTTTTTCTTTCAGTTTTGATGGTTATACATATTTTTATACACTTTTTATATAAATATATATAGATATATATACAAGACCATATGAACCGATTTATACCCGTCTTCCCCATCCTGTACGGAGAATCGAACCAGAGTGAGGGAGATATTCTTATTTTAATTGCATCTGTTTCGGTGAATATACACGGTTATACATATATACTTTATGCACATGTGTATATATAATTATATAAGGGCTTAAGTACCGTTCATATCAGCTTCCCACTTCCTGCGTAGAGAACCAAACTGGGGTAAAGGAAACCTTTGGGCTTTATTTTACTTCGGTTCTGGTGTTTGCATATACATGTATACACTTAGTGTATATATATATAAGATGATATATGCATGTATACACATTTCTTTTATATGTATACAACCTCTGCTTTATTCTGCCTTATGAAAAATGGAGATTTCAGGTAATTTTATGAACATGTAAGATTATACAAGTATATGAAGCATATAGATATATATGTACATGTGATTATATAGATGTATATGTACATCTATGTGCGAACATAAGGGATGAGATTGATTATTTGTTTTAAAATTTATCACAATATAACATGGTGATTTATTAAAATTATATTTACCCATAAAGATTATTATTTCAAGAATAATACCAAAAATTATTTATATACATGTTTATGTATATGATGGAGTTTAAGGATAAGTTTGATATAAAAATAGTTCTTCCAACTGAAAATTTCATTTATCAGCATTTTTGACAATTCATACTTTTTTTGTGAAAATGTGTGGTGTGAACTCCTTAATCATTTACATGTGGTCGGGTGAATGTGTATTTATAAGTTCAGTTTTCCAAAACCCCGATTCAATTAATAATTATCAAGACTTAGTTTATATATTGACACATATAAGATTCTAATAATTTTAATGGATGTTAAGCTGATATGTATGTTGCACCAGTGGAATGGCTTAATCTGCAAAGTTATTCTA